>VDFB02278571.1:305556-351879 GCA_007258455.2 Sequoia sempervirens
CTATCTATTAGAACTCCTGTGTGTCCACCCAATGCCATAGCGTGATTCTCTTCCACAATACGTGCCTTCTCCAAAACAACCTCCATAGTCTTCAGCTCAAAGACTCTGACTCCACTGCTAATACGAGCGTTTAAGCCCCTGATGAAGTGTTGCACCAACATCGCTTCATCATCCACAATCCCTGCATATTGTTTGAGCTCATAAAACCTGCGCTCAAACTACTCCACGGACATAGCCATCTGATGCAGATCATGAAACTCATCCGCACATCGCTGCCTCCAATGCTCAGAAAAGAAACATGCTTTGAATCTCTCCAGGAACATATCCCATGAGACTACACCAATCTCCAAATGGAGATTTTTCTCCTCCAAATGCCAACAAGTAGAGGCAAAGCCTCTAAGATGCATTATGGCACAACGAGCTTGAGTGTTGCTACGATAAGGATGCATCACAAAGCATCGTCCCAAATCAATCAGCCAAGTTTCTATTTCTAAACCTCCACCAGAGCCATCAAATGTAGGAGGGTGTTCCCTCAACAAATCTCGCATATGACCAGCAATAATGGCATCCTGTTGCACAGTATCATCAACTCTCCTCAGAGATCTATCACGTTCCCTAATCACCTCCTGTTCTACTTCCTGTCTAGGTCCAAGTCGAGCAAGGACCTCTTCCAGTAGAGGGAATAACTGAGCTCCCTCTACCTCTGACTGTTCCAGAATCTGTTCCTCATTTTCCTGTTCCAACTGTGGACCCAATAGTTCTACCTGTTCGCTCTGATGAGAGCTCTTAGAGGGATTAACTTGGCAGTTTGGCCCACGGCCACCACCTTGGCCTCGACCACAACCTCTACCATGATGCCTAGGCATGATCCTACACAAAATCCAGGACAAGTCTTGTTATAAGAAAAACAAAACAAACAGGAAAACACATCAACCAAATCTAACATCCAAGACAACCTAATGAGATCATAAAACTAGAGCACCCAGTGTTAGAACTTGTCTCTAATACCAACCTGTAGTGCCCCACCTTGGTTTCCATTAAAACAAAGTGTAAAGAACAAATTAACCGAACAATTTTTTTTTTTAAATAATAATTACACAACTACCTTAAGGATTCCAAGACGATGTTACATAAACATAATAAATAAACTCAAATTTTAAGCCATGAATGATCCAGTTTTCAAAACTTTATACAATTCGGACAACCATAAGTCCAGATTACATCATGTGAGATTTCAGTAAATCTCAATACATCAAAATGATGATACAATGAGTACACTCATATACAAGAGGTAAATATACAAAGACAATAATGATCACATCATATCTAACTTCCATATCCATGAACACGTTCTGCATCCACTGTCATGAACAATGAAGTAATTGGAACCAGCTGTAAGTATAGCATCAATTGCATGAATATCCAAGGAAGGTATAGCACGGTTTCCTCCCAACCACATGGAACCCGAAGGTCCACTCCCTCTGTGCTAGGAGATAATGACAGGTCCACAAACAAGAAGATAGAACATTACATTTATGTGGTATACATTCACATCACGACATAATGATATCAATACATAATGAACAAACTCCCAGAGACAAACACAACTAAAGATAAGTCAACATAAGAATCACAATCATGCAATAGGAAAAGAGTGTCATGACTGGTGAATCTTCCTAGACTACCAGCCCTCTCCAAGAGTTACCCTGGTAGTCTCTACCGATTCCTGACCCCTATGCAAACTAGTGTGGAGTCGTTCCATCTTTCAAGAGGACAAGATAGATGACTAGCCATTCTAGGCCTTCTTAGCCTTTTCTCAATCTAAATGAGCATTAAGAAAGTAGGCGAGGAAAACTTTTATCTGAGTTAATATTTAGTTTTACCCAACCCCTAGTACATTAGTTAGGTTTCCACTGAATTTACATACCTACGATAGGTTACCCAAATAACCTCTTAGGATTTTGGCCCCTACCACAAGCCACTCTTTCTATAACATGACTCAACATCAAAAGACAAGGGGTAGCTACCAAGCATAAAGATCAAAACCACGAATGTTTACATCTTTCACTAGAGACAAACCATAATCTCTAAGATGTCTCTTTAGACAACAACAAAATGTGCAAAGCTATACCCCCAAGTAAAAATCTTTGTAATCGAGCAATATAATTAAATTGTAATATACTTAACAATACCATTTTCACTTCCCTAACCTTTGAAGAAATGAAATAAAACTCAATAACATTGTATGTACTTACTGAATAATTAGAATTTTCCAATTTTCATGAATTAGAAGTTTATAATAAACAATTTATTGGTATAATTATATGTCATAAAATTTAAAAGGAAATACATCTATTAATATTATTGAGTAAGGATGATATAAATTATTTATAAGTCCACATCTTACTATTATCCTAAATGATAAATCATACGTCATAAATGCTTTTAGAACAAACATTTAATCTCAGAGTACAAAATGACTCCAAGTCTCTTCAAGAATTAAAAAGAAACAAAACTTAATAACACCCCATGATTATTTTCAAATTATAACATACAACTATATAAAAGACAGATTCATGTGCTATAATTGTACATATAAACCGTTGGTTAAAAGTATATAACACATTGTTATAGGTAGAAAGGACGCCATGCACCATGCACTTATGTCAACTTGAATTAACCATAGGTATTTACTAAGAATAACTAAAAGTCTTCAAATTAATGTGCTTTAACTATACAATTCCCACGCCATGCAAAATATTTTATTATAATTTGTGATTATTGTCTAATATTCATCCCGGTTATTTGCAAAATCGAATGTTCTCATAATAGCATAATAATCTAAAAATTAGATATTTGTCAGAGAAAAAATAGTGCTGATTTCACAGGAAAGATAAATATGAAACACGCCATGCACAAGTATCAGAATATAAAATATTCAAGGATTATAAAGTATTCTTTAAACTAAACATTAAGTGAATTGTAATACAAGCCTAATGCAAAAGGCACATAAAGTCTGAACTTTTTAAAACACATACATTGCCAAGTAAACACAGGTGAAGACAAATCAAAACTAGATGCATGATGAAAAGAATAAAAGAAACAGCATCTCAGTGGAGTTTCTCTTGTCTAAAAGGTAAAGACAACTGAAGAGAAGTCGTTTCAACTGTACGAGAATATTTCCACCAAATAAAATCTCCAATCACTAGCTACAGCTCTTGCGCAATTTTTGGCAAGAAATATTATGGTAAATAGATATGGCTCAAGGAAATAACAGAATTCGAGAAGATAATTTGTTACTTTAGCCAACTGCACTGGTAAAGAGGAAAATGTTCTACAAAATGGAAATTACATGCTACAGACAATGATTTAAATTAGATCTTCTGATCAAAGATTATATAGTAGGTACCATTAGAAGGAGGTTGCGCGCAAATCTTATGGACAAATTATAATAAAACTAAATGGTATTTACCTATAGGTGATAGTCAAAGAAAATACCAGAATACTTAATGCGTATTTAGTAATGTTAAATACAAAAGTTCCCAATAATGGGAAGTAACTGACAGTTTAATAATATAATCTCCCTATATCCCTAAGCACACCTTATATAGTAATAAGTTTGTAGATATACAGTTAAAGTATGAATAAAGGATTGGCTATAGAGTAATATCAGAGATAATTGAAAACTCTTCTCAATATAGTAAGTTTGTAATTCATAACACAATAAACCATGAATACCATGATGTCTCAATTTAATCTACAACCACTTAAATGTTCAGATCGGGAATTTGTTTAAATCTACTTTTGAAAATAAAAGAAAATCGTCAATCTTTTCTTAAAATTTCAAATTCATGCTAACACATTTATTTCACAGCCAAATTAAAGACGATTTCAGATCTGGAATAATTTAATTGCAGAATGTTTTTATTCTTTTCTACTTTAAAATTCAAATACTCTTCTAATTTGTTTATGTGTTGTTTGTGCAGGATCAACAAAACAATTTCTTTACAAAACAACAAAATTCAACATTATGTTTTCAGAATTAAGCACAAGAATTTAAAACAAAGAAGAAAACATGTTTAAAGTTGGATGACTGGCTGAAAATGAATCTCTGAAACTTCTGTCAATTCCGCTATAAATTCACCAGGCTTTCACTAAGAAATTCAAATCAATCCAGCTTCTATATTATGCTTGCAAACCAATTCTAAAATATGAATTTTTTAGAGTAACTGTCATGCAAAATAATCTTAAAACTGTTGCCGTGAAAGTTCTTCCAGATACTTCCCGTGAATCAAAATTGCAACCCCCCAAAATATATTAATGCATTCAATTTTACTCTAAATCATAAAACTTAACTGATAGATCATTATGCATTCAAAATAGAACAATCAGTTCAACTTACCCTAATAATATCAAATCAAATTTTCAACTGCAAATCAAAGATTCATAACATGTTGAAAATATCTTCTCTTTAAATATCTATTTTCCAAATAAATCTCATTTGCAAAGAAAATAACTTTCACTTTTAAAATAATAACTTATTTAATTTAAATTAATAAATTAAATCACAAACATAACCATAAATATTTATAAATACATTAACATATATTCATTTTACTTAAATATTAAATTCTTAAACAAAAACAATACAAACATGTATGACACAACAGAAACGGACTAGACAACAAAGAAGGGTAACAAATAGGTACTTGTTCAATAAAGAACGCTGGTTCAATAAGGACTTGTCAACACCTCCGAATCAACTTAATTTTATTGAATGAGGGTATGCTTAGACCTATCAAGTAGGTGGAGCCGATACCCAATACCTGTATCTGTAGGAAACATCACTATTAAAACATATATACTTATGTCAGAAAACACACCGTGAAGAAGAATTGCAGCGTAGCAGGGTACTCACGAATGAGTAATGTTACGCTGCCTTCTTCACCGATACTGACGAGCAAGATAAACCATAAAAAATCATTTCAACATGATAACCACATGAAAACTCATAAGGAAATAAACCATATCACATATGTGTCTATCTCAATAGCATCACACAAACACAACTAGATGATCAGGATGTTAAAAGTATCATCCACAAGTACATAAAAACATAATATAAAATTCATACTTGAAAAGGAACAACATAGTATCATAATCAACTAAAGCATCTATCAAGCAGAATCAACTAAAACAGAGTGTCGAAACTGGAGGGACACTACATCCTCCCCCCTAGGATAAGGATTACTCCTGGAAGCCTGCAAATAAATAAGGATAAAGCTCATGCATGCGTGTCACATCCTCCCAAGTAGCAGATGCCTCATCGCTAGGATCCCATTGGACCCTCACCTGATCAATGTCTCGACCCCTGAGGGCGAGCCTCCGATGCTAAAGAATGCCCACGGGCTCCAAAGTCGGCTGCCTGTCCTGTACCTGTAACACATTCCAATTGAGCACATGTGAAATGTTAGGATGATAAGGTCTAAGAACTGATACATGAAAGACATCATGAATGCGTGATAAACTAGGTGGTAAAGCAAGTCGATATGCTACAGGACCAATCCTCTCCAGAATCTCAAATGGTCCAACAAATCGAGGCGCAAGCTTAGAGCCTTTTCCATAACGGATTAGACTCTTGCATGGTCGAACTCGAAGAAAAACCCTATCGCCAACTGAGAACTATTGATCCACTCTATGCACATCAGCATACTTCTTTTGTTTGTCCTGTGCCGCTACCAAATGCTCTCTGATGCGATCAACCTATTGCTCCATATCACGAAGCATCTTAGGAACGAGTAGAACTCTATCCTCAAGTTGATCCCAACTCAATGGGGTACGACAAAGATGACCATACAGTGCCTGAAAGGGAGGCATACCTATGGAACTTTGATACCCATTGTTATAGGAAAATTCCACTAAGTATAAATAATCTTCCCAATGAGATTGCAGATCCATCACATACATTTTGAGCATATCTTTTAGAATCTGATTAACTCTCTCTATCTGACCATCAGTCTCAGGATGATAGGTTGAACTGAAGTTCAACTGTGTACCTAATGCATGTTGTAATGATGTCCATAAAGATGATGTAAATACAAGATCCCATTACACCTTTCCTTAATCAAGTTATTTTCATGAGAGATGAATACCTTTATAAACTGAGATAAAGCAAAAAACGATTCACTTCTAAACTTTGTCTGTGCATCAATCTGGAAATTCTCACCTTCCTTCAATAAAGGACTAGCAGTTCCCTCGGTGTTTCCTTGATTGCGATTGATTTCAACCGTTGATACACAATATTCAACCTCAAACATAGATTGATCAATGATTGAATTTGTAAAGAGAGGATTATGATATATTTCAAATTCATCAAAAATGAAAAGAGGGTTCTAAAGGATTAATTGACCATTTCATCTTTTCCTGGGAAGTACCATATGCAAGACCTCCATTTTCCTCTAGATGAAAACATGTAGTCTCATATGTCACCTCTTTGAAGGAGAAAACTTTGTATTTAGGGACGGAAAGGGAAATTGACACCAGATCCTTTAAATTAGCCTAAGAAGAGAAAGACTTATTCTTGAAATGATAGGCATTTTCTTCTATGACGTATCACCTTCATCATCACTAGATGAACTAAGATCACTTTCAACGTCAAATGAGGTATATAAACTAAAGGCATGATCATTGCAATGTTGGTCTCGTTCTTCATTAAACCGTTGCATGTTATAAAAAATCATCAAATTAATATCTTCAAAGGTTGAGTGAGGAGATTTTACCTCTTCATGACATTTAATCAAGAATTCAAGGGATAGCTTGCGACTGGCTTCAGGCTTTTCACTTTCATTGGGTTTCCACTTTCCCACAGTTATAAAATCATCCTCAACACTTATTGCTTCTAATTGAGCCCTTTCAATTCCTTGAATTTTATCTCTTTTAAGGATCAATTGAATATTAGGATCTAGAGCAGAAATAAATATGTGAAACTGGATCTCCTCACTGGGCCTTTCTGGAACAGGAATTCATTGAAGCAACTGATTGAAATGGTATACAAAATCCGTCATTGTTTTGGCCTTATCCTTCATGATCTGAAAAAAAAATTCGTAGGGTGGTTGCGATGTTGACTGGGATTTTATAACATTGGAGAAACTTTTTTTTAAGAATATTTCATCCTGTAATGCTTCCCTTTTCAAGTCCTCTATACCACTCTGCCACCTTCTTAGTTAAATTGTTGATAAATATTCTCACAAAAAAAATCTTCTTAATTCCCAAAACTCCACTTATTGTACTCATAGCCAGGATGTGTTCTTCAGGGTCTTGGGTGTCTTGACCAGAAAATTTAGGAAATCATTTTTGGGAACCACTGGGTAAGTCATGATATTGTGACAAGGCAAGAGGGCTAACATGATTACACCAAAGATTCAAGACCATGGATGATTAGAGTTGTCAACTCACAAGGGAGTAAAGAAAAATGGGAAAGAAAATTATTTGAGTTAATTTTTGGGTGGTGGACAAGCCGGAGGTGGATTCCCAGGTTGATGAAGGGGTGGGCCCCATGGATGATGGAATGGTTGATTAAGCTGATGATCAGGATGACGGGGAGGATTGTCATAGTACACAAATACCAACCTTGGAGGGCATTCAACTACAAGTGCAGGTGGGCATTGGGCCAACTCTTCCTCTTCTTCCAAGGCAAGATTCGCTCACATATAAATCTATTGCGTTCCTCCTGTATCTCCAGGTGAGCATATTTAATTGAGAAATGATGTCATCTTGCTCTACTCTTACCCAATCTAAATTAGGTTGCAAGATGGGAAACACATCATTATGAGGAAGTACCATCCTATTGCATGTCATGATGGTAACTTATCAGAAATCAATTCATTCCCTAGTGGAGTCACCAAAAATCTATTAGTGAATGAATTGGCTCATGATAAATATGCTCAAAATAAATGAATCTTAGCCCTGTTTATCACTAGTATCAATCCACTAATAGCTCTAAAAAGACCACAATTGCATTTGTGGATTTTCTTTGAATTTTGGAGGTACAACTCCCTCAAATGATATGTAATGAATCTAACTAAACTAAATAAACACAAGTATGCTTTTAACCAGAAAGCAGGAAAGTCAACAAACGCTAGTTGATAAATATGAAACTAACGCGAATGCATAAACAACAACCATAAATGATCAACACAAAGATTGAAAAGATCTATGACTATCTCATTAAAGGAAATAAGATCATACTGTAATAAATGGACACCACAAAGATTATCTCACAAAGAAGACATAACTCTATTGCACGCGTAACACAAAGATCAGCGTACTAAGCATCTCATTAAATTCACAAGTCAAAGATTATGAATTATTACAGCATTGAATAAATGACCAAATCCCTCTCGAAAACACCACAAAATGCATATTTGGAGATTTGACCCCATCTCCTTCTTCATTTTCTAATATATAGCAAACCAATTCCACCAAAATAATGCTTAAACCATTACTAAATCTAGTGTATTCTTGTCTTTCATCGTCTTTTAGAGACTACTAAAGATCAATTGAAATAATTAATCTAGAAAATGAAAGGACATCGGGCAAGAAAACTGATCTTATTTACACCAACGGCCATCGAATGACCTTTCACACAAACAAATAATTAATGAAGCTTTTGGAGAACAAAATATGATATCACGTGTTTATTTCCAACTAAGGGTATGATTTGATGTTGGTTTCAAATCAACCATCAATTCAAACCAAGCTATCATCCCACCAAATCTAAGAGGAAAAATGCCAATGTCTAACCAACCTTCTTTAAATTCAACCATCGTTACCACTCTTCATCATTCAAAAGCTTCCAACATGGCGAGCACTCAGAGTGATGGTGATTCTGCAAATAATTTCATTGTTCTGGAGGAGATTGAATGCAGCCCATTATTCAGGCATCTATCAGATCAATTGAAAGAAGTCTCTATGATACAGAGTGAGATGGAAGAAGAGGTGCTTTGCAATATCCTGGGTGAAGCGTTTCTAATCCAGGCACATGTACACAATACTACCATACTAGAGCATTTCGTGTACACGATCATCAGGACCTCTGGTCTCCGCGACTAGGGTGTAAGAGCATTATAATGTCTAGTGAGGCCTAAATTTCATCATGTCAATGTAACTATTGCTAGGCTTAGTCACTATCCTCAGAGTGGACTGGTAGGTGACACCATTTGTATAGTGTCGGCTCTTCAGAATGAGACCATGGAGGAAGTGGTTGCTCTTCTTGTGTGGGAATTTTGAGGAATGATATGGGTCTCTTTGCCCAATTCCTGCAATCACATGATAACCTTTTATCCCCTGCTCAGCTTGAATGCCTCTAGATTGTGGTTGAGGGCATATGATTTTGGATGTTTTCTCTATGTGTCTGAACAAGAATTTCTCCTTTTGTCTTTTGTTATCGATACCAAATTTTGCAATCAAATCAACCAATTTTGTAGTGCCAATGTGATGTATACATGTATTTATTTATATAAATAAAATATATTTTTCTATCTTTGTGTCATTGTATGCATGACTTTTTTTATTTGTATTCATATCAATTATGGTTTACTTCATGTAACGCACTGATCTTGTAAATCAACATTCACTATTTTTTCCATTAATTAACTAAAAGTGCTTTTAGGTGGGAAAGCGGTTGATTCATTGAACTTGGTAAAACACTGCTCAGGTTTCAAAGATTTCTAGGAATGTCGCCCATAACATAACTTGTAGTATAAGCTATCAGGTGACCTTTGACACATGGTAATTAATCACATGGATCACTAACACATATTTTGTTCACATACATATAGCCCCCTTTTAAGGAAACAATGGGTTAGGATAAAGTCATAAAACACCACCTAGAAAAATAAATACAATAAAAGCGATAAAGCGGGTGGTTATAAAAACTGATGAAAACCCCGCCTGAGTTTGAGACGAGCAACAAAACACCGCCTGAACATGAATTTCAATAAAATGACTAAGGAAAAAGGAAAGATAGCTGAAAAAGTGAAGGGTCATGTTTATGAGTAACACATATTTATTCAAATTCAAAGTCCAAAACCATAAAATCAAGACAAAATCAAACTTGATTAGAGTCAAATCTAGATCCTTTATCCTTATTCTCTAACTTATACATTTCTTAAGAACTTTCCTATCTTAAGTAGTATATTAAGTTAGCCTTAATAAAACTTGGATAAATTAGATTAGGACCTTGGCAATTCCTAAGTTAGTGAACTCCAAAATCCCCATCCAATTTTTTCTTAGGAAATTTCCTCTCCTAAATAAGAAAATGATAAATTCCTAAATGACCCCTAATCATTAAGGATCTAGATTTACTTAATTCAGATTTGGTTTTCAATCCATTATCACCCCTTGGTCTTCCATAAACATTATTATTCCAAAAAAATCAACACTTGGTCTAAATTTAATCCAATTCCAAACCATAATCTTAAACATATCAACCATCACACACACCCAATATTCTAAACATCTAAATCATCCTATACCATCCAAACCTAGACAAACATTATAACCTTAGACATACACTATATCATCCATTAGACATAAGAGTCCTTCAATCTAACATCAAACTAACATTCCTATACCAAAACAAACACAACTAGGTCTACCCTTGCATGCCACTTACAAGGTCTCAAATGAAAATATTAATGGATTAAACACTTAATGGTGATGCCTCATGAATATCTAAATGCTACATCACAAGGATAAAACACATATACACCAACATACCCTCAAAGACCAAATATTGAGGTGATCCCACAATAGTGGTTTACACTTTTTAGGACTCTTGATTTTTGCTGAAATCACATATTTTTAGAAAATATAATGATTTAAGCCTTGAAATTTTCCATTTAAAGGATTCCAATTGAAGAGGGTTTGATCAAACCACCCTAGATCAAACCCCCTTGGATAGAACCCCACTAGTTTTAAACCATACCTATAACGGAGTCTCCTTTACACCTATCAAAATGTTGATAAAAAACCACTTTTGATTTACCTTTTGGAGGATCAAATGAATTCATTTAAAGTTTATTTTTTGTAAGTATGTAGTCCTTACTATAAGCTTCCCAAAAAGTATAATTTTAAATATATTTAATTTTATTATTCACCTTGAATATTAACACAACTTGAATATTCACCAAGAACACAAGATTTAATTTAATTTGATTAATTTTAACACAACTTGAATATTCACCAAGAACACAAGAATTTATAGAAAATATCTAAAATTAAGAACTTGTGGAATAGTAATCAAAACATACCAAGATCATTTCTTGTTATAATTAATCCAAAATGGAGCCAAAATTTAATTAAAATTTGACATTACACAACTCATATCCACAAAAAACACAACCACCAACCACCTAGACAATTTATGAGGATTACATACCCTTAATTTATCATACAACCTCACCAACCCACATGCAATAAATATTCCAAAAAACTTACAACAATTCACTTCCATCTCACAACCAATTCAAATTTTCCCTTCTACACAACTTAGAGTCACCATTCCATCAATACTAGTTCACTATAGCACACATCCTTTCACACCTAAACCACCAATAAACATCCAACCCACCCCTTAAGATTACACAAAATTCTCTCCCACCCATTGAAATTTTACTTACATCTCTCCCACTCCACATAAAAAACCTCACACATACTTCCAATTAAATCCATTAGAAACACATTAACCCAACCACCTCACAACAAAACGATCAACATTTAATTCACATTCCTACATCACATTACCAACAACACATACATTCATATAACCCAATACATTCAACCTACATGCCAAACAATATCAACCCCATGAACATTACACAAGAACTTCAAGATATGAGAATCATGATTCAAGGATTTCAAGTAGGACATCATAATAAACCCTATAAATTTGATGAAATATGCCCTTACCCATTTGATAGGTCCATTACCATGGTCCCTTTCCCCCAAAATTTTGAAATGCCTAAATTCAAAAAGTATAAAGGGAAAGGTGATCCTCAGGAACATGTCAAGGAATTCTACATATCTTTTCAAGAAGTCTCCTATAGTGAAATTTATCTTATGAGACTATTTCCTTGATGTTTAGTAGGACAAGCATTGGAAGGGTTCATTAACCTTCCACATGGCTCTATCATCACTATCAAATACCTAGCTGAAAATTGTGTTGCACACTACTTATAACATTGAGCATGAAACCACTATGTTAGACTTGTGCAACACCAAAAAAATAATGGTGAGATATTTGATACCTTCTTACAATGATGAAGGCACCTTGCTCGTAGTTTTCCAAGGCCTCTTCCTTAAAAAAATTGGTCACTATCTTTATGCAAAATATAAACCAAGAAACGAGCTTTCATCTACAACTACAATGTGCTAATATCAAAAAATCCCTTATAGCAAATATTTGGTTAAAATCTACAAGAAAAATAAAGACAACAACAACCAAAATAATGAAAAACCATGCTTTTGGTCCAAAAATAAAAACATAGTCAATGGTGGTGTAAAAGATACTAAAAAATTCTAAAATGTTCAAACAAAAACACCATCATCATCCCAAAACAATCCAAAATTACAAGCTATTAAAAAAAATTCACAATCCCACAAGGACAAACAAAAATAAAATAAAATCCCAAACATAAATACACTCCATTAGGGGAACAAATGGAGGTAGGGGAACCAATGGAGGCAGTATTTCATAATCTTTTCCAAGTTAATCTAATAAAGTATCCTGTGACTAGACCATTCCATGGAAATCAATCCAAATTTTTATGATATAAATAAAACAAATTATGAATATTATAGGGTTAAATGAAACAATACATCCAAGTGTATGAAACTAAAAAACTACATCCAGGATCTCATCAATAGAGGCGAGATTAAAATTGAAGGTCATACATCCAAATCATCCAACAAAACAATTGGGTATCTATAAGGAACCTTTTCTTGAATATGGAAAAGTTAAATCCTCTTCATCCAACAAGGTTGTCCCATATAAAATTTACACTCACCATGTTCAAATCTATCCATCCTATGATTCCATTGTAGGAAGAGTTGAAGAATGTCATTCCTGCATAGCCACCATAACCATTAAAATCTCTAATTGTTCCATCACCATGCATTGGAGTAGTATAAACATCTAAGGAGCTTCATCCTCATCCACACAATAATCCAACCAATATAACATCCTAGACCATCTTGGTAAAACACTCACTCAAATATCCATCTTAGATCTCCTAAAATTATGTCCCCTCCACAAGAAAATCTTAGAATGATATTTGCATGAATTCCGAGTCCCAAATGACATTAAATTGGAACATTTTCAAGCCACAATAGCACACCTATCTTCATCCCATCACCTTTTATTATGGAAAAAGACTTGAAATCCAAAGATATATCCCATAATAAAGCAATCCATATTGAAGCCTACATCCATAAGAATAAAATAAAACATGTTCTTATATATGGTGGGTTAGGATTAAATCTATGTACCTTAAAATTAATAAGACAATTGGGATATTTTGAAGGAGTTATAGATCCCCAAAAGAAAATCACTATCAAGGCTTATGATGATGTTAAGCATGAATAAGAAGGAACTATAAAGTTTCCCATTCAAGTTGGCCCTAATACCATGGAGACTACATGCCAAATATTATACCTTAATCTCCCCTAAAATATCCTCCTTGGCCACCCATGGATACATTCCATGAAATTTAAACCCTCCATCTATCATCAATACATAAAATTCTCATATTAAGGGAAAAAATTATTGTACTTGTTGATTCCAAACCCTTCCAATATTGGTTTTTTTTAAGGTAGATATAATTGATTCCATCATTTCCCAATCAATGATTTCACTTCATTCTAATCATATTACATTGATCCATCATTTCTTACCTCTTTAATTGATTCTCCCATCATCACCCCTAAGATCAAGGATAAAATTATTGGCAAAGGATGTGGAGAATATAAACTGTAAAAATCATTCTATGTAGGACAACTCCCACTTTCTGCTAAGCCCCATGGTTAACCAAGGACTTCCACATCAACATCCAAAGTCACATTCACAACCAAGGAAACTAATTTCAAATGTTGGGGCTTCTTCGACAAGGAAACTATTAAAGGATGTACATTACCTCATGGTTCTAAAAATATGAAGAAAAACCTTTAGTACCAATAGAAATTCAACCTAAAGGTCTATAAATATGAAAAAATATGGGCTAAAAATGCAAATTTCTTAGAAAAATGAAAAGGAATAATAGAACCTCTAAATCCAATTGAACTTCCAAAGTATCAAGGGCTAGGGTATGACTCACCTAAAATTATACCTCTAAAGCCTAAGTCCACTTGCACTAAAGCAACAAAATATTCCTCTATTGTCATTAATACCAAAGAGGATACATACAAATAATACTTCAAACATATCACCAAAATATTCCAAGAAACCAACATATACACCATTACATCATCCACTTCTATTGACCTCCAACTCATATACTCTAAATTGATAGATGGGACCTATGCGAACCGCAACCTTGGTACCTGCAAAACAAGGAGAATAAACACCTCAAGTTAGATTTTGCAAGCCAAAACAAGGATTCCCCATGAAATCCATTTACAAATTCAAAATAGGAAAGAAAACAATGAAGAACACAATATAAATGATAAACTAGATTAAATCCTAATTTAAATATGCAAACTCATGATCCCATGGGGGAATTGGTGCCAATTTGATGTGAAAATTGGCCCTTTCCCAATTCCTAAGATGCAAGCTTCGAATGTTGAAGAGATTGATCCACTTTGTTGATGAAAGATGAAGACTCCAAGCCAAAAATATGCAAAACCTAGCTATGAATCAATGGAATTCAAGAGATATTTGAGCATGGTAACCTTGCTTGGATTGTGGATGAATTTGAGTAGAGTAAGTTTACTCAAATTGTGGATGATCAAATGAGGATATGAGCTCTTAATTTATAGAATTTCAAGATGAATGAATGTCCAAATTTGAGCAATGTGGGACTATCATTCATCCAATGATATGATGCCACGTTTCAAGCTATGAATGGATGATGAATGTGCAAGATTTGGGGTTTGTGCCAATAAATGCATAATATTTGAATTTCAAATTTGTTGAAATGACATGCAAGAGGGAAAGGAAAATGCAATAAATGCCACTTGGCTCAAGGCAAAGGACATGTAAGAGATTTTAAATGCCTTGTTGGATGTACATGTTGACTTGGAATTTTTGAATTCAAATTTAGAGAATATTCCAAAAGATGCCTTGTGAGGAAAATAGAGATTTAATAAATGAATTAAATCTATTTTCATGTGCAACTTGCATTATCTAGAGGATGGGACATAAGATGAGGTTAAATTAATCAGGGTTAATTAATTTAATAGGAGATTAGATGATGTGACTTATTTGACTTAGATTTATGGATTTATTTAAATCAAATAAGAGAGGAATATGATAAGAGGCTAATTAAATAAGGATTTTGATTTATTTAATTAAAAGGGTAGTGTTAGATTAAATCAAATAAGTTTTAATTTATTTAATTTAATGGATAGATTTTTAGATTTAATCAAATAAATTGATTATTTAATTAAATAGGGATAATTAGATTAGATGGATTGATTTAATTAACAAAAGAGACTTGACTTGATTAGATAAATGATTTATTTAATTAAAGAGGCGAATATTGATGAATTCATCGATAGGGAATTTGATTAAATGGTTAGACCGAGGGATGATTTAGGAAGAAACAATGTTAGTAAGTCAGGATCAGATGCACTATGCCAATCAATATATTTTATGTGTCTACATTTTGCCCCTCTTTGAATCAATGCACTCGTTGCGTTGGTTCAAAGAATAAACGATCTCGATCAAAGCCAAAAATTTTTAATATTTTAAAACTTGCCCCACTACTGCATGGCGAGAGAAAACATGCCATTATAATGCCCCCTCGAGAGATCAGACGAAAATTTTAATTTTTTGGGTGATCTTGCGAAAAAAAGGTGACAAAGAACTAGACAGGTCCAAAAGGGGTCCGGGAGGCTAAAAATGTGTCTAAATGCAATAAAACAATGAAAAACAAGCCTCAATCGGATAAAAATGGGTTCGGGGGTCCAAAACCCTAGCAAGACAGCCATTTAGGGTTAAAAAACCCTAGTTTTTAGGCTTAAAAGGGGCCCGAAGGGTCACTTTCAAGTCATTTTCACACACCTCCGCTAGCAAACTTGAGATTTGAGCTCTGACCCTCCGACAATATGGCACAACGATAGATTCCCCTACACATTTCAGACCGAGTTCGGACATACCAGCGGCCACCTGGCATCGGGGCACTGGTATGTGACCCTTACCCAAGCTTAATTTTTTCATTTAATGCATTCATTACTGTTTTAAAAGGGAGCTCGCTTCCAATGGCGCTATATAGCGCCGCTTGGCATTTAAACTGCGCCGCGCCAGGTCATTTTGCGTTTCAGCGGTGCTATTTAGTGCCGCAGCGGTGCAGTTCAGAGTTTAGAAACTTCGACGCTGGGCTTGGGCTCGACAGGTCGGTTCGGGTAAAGTGTGTCACGGCGACGCCCTTTTCATGCAAATTGCGACACTGGAGGATAAAGTGTGCTGCGGCGGTGCCATGTGGCTCTTTTTGGGCTCGAGCGTCAGAGTTTGGGTAAAGTCAAACTACGACGCCTTCACAAATTGCGACGTTGGAGACGAGCTTGGAGTGTTTGACCAGGAATTTTTCAAAAAATTTAACACGGTGACTTTCCTTGATGCAGGACTGGCCTAGGGAGCTCTACTCTCAGGAGCACTGGTCACGAGATTTGGCGAACATCTTACGGGACTTGAGTGATAGGGACCAGGATCCATTGGGAGCTGCAAGATTATGACATATTGTGTACGCAATGCCTATGTGCACTCACCTAGGGATGTTGTCAGCGTTGGCCGAGAGGTGGCACAGTGAGACATTGTCATTTCATCTTCCCACTGGCGAGGCCACCGTCACCTTGGAGGAAATTTGGTGCATTCTACGATTGCCTATTCATGGTCATCAAGTGATCTATGATATGGATGAGGGACTCGAGTCCTGCATCAGAGTCTTTGCCACACGAGACATTATCTACTGCGAGGGACAGATTGAGTTGGAGAGATATAGGGTCATCGCACCTCCCTTCCGCTGGGCGATTGCAGTGATCATTTCGGGTTTGGTTGCCCTAGACAGACGAGGGCGATACTTCAGTCTCGACTGGGGGTATTGCTCGGAGTGTATGGTCTGAGATAGGCCGGTTCGCTTCACATGGGGACCTGTCCTTCTGGCTTCGCTTTACAGGGACCTACATGAGTATGTATACGTGGATGGCAGAGTGCTGGGGGCTAGGGTGACACTACTTCATGTCTGGGCATGGGAGCACATTTCTATGTTGCGTCCATGTGTCGTTCCAGTTCTGATGGGGGCAGAGGATGCCCTCGTGGCATGATACAAAGGCAGTGTGTCCTTCACACACACTGGCGAGCACGGGATCCCCTACTGGAGGCGGGTCCTAGACAAGATGCTTGTCTTTACTTGGCCTCCATACTTTGGTCAGCCCAGATGGGCCAACGATACTGCTCAGCTCTTTTATTTCCGCCAGGATCGATATATGCAGGGGCAAGAGCACACGATGATCGAGAGGTACCTGCCCGGGCACGTGCAGCGTCAGTTCAGAGAGCCGCAGGATCGTCCTGATGATGAATATGTAGCCATCTTTGCACGCAACATGACACAGGTGTCATGGGGTCATGGTATTCCTACCTCCGAGGAAGTTGGTAGCCCGACTGTGGGCTTATGATTAGGGCTTGGCAGATCCAAGCACCACACAGGCCTACAGGGACTGGTTTAGACCTCCTCTTCGGTTGACCGCTCCAAGCGAGGATCTAGAGGTGCACAGAGTCAAAGGAAAAGGGAGAGGATGAGGGTGAGGACCGAGGGTCGATATTCGATAGGATCCACCAGGTGTGCCCCCAGTTCCACCAGGTCAGGGAGATGTCCATATGCAGGATCAGCAGCAGGAGCTGCCAGTCCCACCACCACGAGCTGAGGGTGAGGATCAGGTTCACATGCAGCCATAGGTACAACCATAGGGACATGCAGATGGTTGGGATGCACTGATTGTGTAGCAACAGGCCTAGGTTCAGGCACTGACAGCAGAGAGAGACTAGGCGAGGGCTGAGAGAGAGCAGCTCAGAGCAGAGAGAGATCAGGCTATGTAGCAGAGACAGGCTACAGAGCTATAGGCAACCACTGAGCGAGGCTGTAGGTAGCGGATCAAGAGTATGACAGCCTCCTCATCCCAGGGTACAGTGCCAGTACGATCCTACAGGGATGCTATCTGAGAGATAGAGTACTACCATTGGGTTTATCATGATACTGTACCCAGAGGAGAGTGGATCCCAAAGTACTCAAAGCGGGCCAGCCAAAGACCACCAGAAGGTCACGGTGACAGGGGTGAGGGCAACATTCACAGAGATCGGGCTTGATCCAGATGATACATTTTTTTGTGCCTTATGGGCTTGTTTTTTATAGCCCGATGGGTGTTTTGTACCGATTGACATATATGTGTACAATGATCTGATTTATTCTTTGTACTATGACAGTGACATGATTGATGATATATATGAGCCGATTTTGATGCGATGTACTATGTTCTCCTTTATGCATGGATGGTTTATTTCTATATATGTTGTGGATGATTTTATTTCTATATGCTATGGATGCTTTTATTTCTAATGATGTATGCGTTATGATTATGACTAACAGATCTATATTATGTTAACCTATGATATGATGTGTAATGGTGTTATCTATATGATGATTTATTTTATGCCACTGTGATATGTGATATGGATTTTAATATGATATGATCTATGGTATACGCAATAATGTGTGGGATATGCTTATATACGAGATGATTTATATTCAAAATCCATACATTATGGGTATGGCCTCTACGCACAGATCTATATTATGTTAACGATAGATGAGATAGTTCATGATGACTTTTGAGATCTGCTTCCCGGTTATATATGTCATGGGTATGGCCTCTACCCACTTTGTGAAGTACTCAGTTGCAGTTATGATGAACTTGTGGCCATTGGATGAGGTGGGTGTGATTTTCCCAATGAGATCGAGTCCCCACTGCGAAAAGGGCCATGGTGTGATGATAGGATGAAGCTCTTGAGCTGGAGCATGGATGAGGTCCCCATGTTGCTGACATTGTAGACGCCTCTTAGCATGATCATGTGCTTCTCTTTCCATTTTGGGCCAATAATACCCCATCCTCAACAGTTTCTTGGCGATAGTCATTTCACTTGAGTGTGAGCCACAAATATCATCATGAACTTCGGTTAGAGCGGTTAATGCCTCCTCAGCATTTAGGTAGCGCAGTAAGGTGCCTTCTATGCTTTTAAGGTATAGGGTATCACCTAGGATCACAAATCTGGATGCCTTTTTAACAAAGGTTCATTTTAGGTTTGATGGTAGGTTAGCAGGTATGACTCCTAGTCGAAGATATGTATAGATGTCATGATACCAAGGATCGCTAGGACCAACGATTTCACACACATATTTTGATTCTGGTACCTCAAATGTGGGAACGAGAAGCTGCTCGATTAGGAATTTATATTTTGGAACGTTGTGAGGGATGTCTAATAAGGACCCAATTGTAGCCATGGCATCTACTGCTTTGTTGTTGTTTCTTGGAATCTGCTCAAATGTTATGTCAATGAAGGATTCTTTTAGAGTCTCCACCAATTTCTTGTATGGAGTGAGCTTGTCATCCTTGGTCTGATATTCATTATTGACCTAATTTATGATCAACTGAGAGTCTCCATACACCTTGAGAGCTATGATGTTCCATTGCATTGCTATCCTGAGACCTATGGTCAAAGCCTCATATTCTACAATATTATTAGTGCACGAAAATGCCAATTTGTATGACCTTGGTATGAAATCTCCTTGTGGGGTGATGAAGAAGACACCAGCTCCTGATCCATGTTGTGTGTATGAACCATCGAAGTATAGTTTCCAATGGTCAGTTACGTTGAGGTTAAAAATGGCTTCATCTGGAAATTCTGAGACAAGGGGATTCTCAGAATAAATGGGTGCTTCTGCTAGTTGATCTGCAATAACCTATCCCTTAATGGATTTCCGCTCTACATACTCGATGTCATACTCTGATAGTATCATCACCTATTTTTCCATCCTTCCTGTGAGCATTTCCTTTGATAGGAGATACTTGAGGGGATCAATTTTCGCGATGAGCTTTATCTTGTGTGCCAACATGTAATGTCTGAATTTTTGGGATGCAGACACTACTGCGAGGCAAGCTTTCTTGATGAATGAGTAATTTAACTCATGACCAACCATTGTTCTACTAATATAGTAGATAGCCCTCTCTATTCCGTTTTCATCATGCTGAGCAAGAAGAGCTCCAAGGGCTGCTGTTGTTATTGACACATATAAGATCAATGGCTTTCTTGGGATAGGTGGCATTAAAACTGGCAGTGTCAGTAGATATTCCTTGATTTTGTTAAATGCCTCTTCGCATTTTGTATCCCATTTGTATGCTACCCCCTTGTGGAGTAGGTGAGAATATGGGTTTTGCTTGTCTGCCAGTTGTGCTATGAATCATCAGATGGATTGAAGTTGGCCTTGGAGGCCTCTCAATTGTTTTAGTGTATTTGGTGCTTCCATCTCGAGGATTGCTTTCACTTTTGCCAGATCCACCTCGATACCCCTCATGGACACTATGTATCTTAGCAATTTACCTGATTGTACGCCAAAGACACACTTCTTGGGATTTAGTCTGACTTTGTATTCCTCCAGTCTATCAAAGATAGCACTTAGGGTTGCTATATGATCTTGTCTTTTTCTGGATTTTGCTAGGATGTCGTCGACATAGTCTTCAACTGTTTTATGAATCATGTCATGGAATATCAATGCCATGGCCCTTTGATAGGTTGCTCCTACGTTCTTTAGGCCGAATGGCATCATGTTCCAATAGTAGGTCCCCCATAGACAAGTGGAAGTCATCTTATGTTGATATTCTTTTGCTATCATGATTTGGTTGTATCCTAAAAATTCGTCCATTAGTGATAGCATCTCATGTCATGTTGTCATGTCTACTATCATGTCGATGTTGGGAAGCGGGAAATCATCCTTGGGACATGCCTTGTTCAAATCTCTGAAGTTCGTGCATATTCTGATGGCTCCATCCGGTTTTGAAATAGGTACCAAATTTGGCATCCATTCTGGATAATCAATTGGTCGGATAAATCCTGCATCTAACAACTTTTTGAGCTCCATTTTGACCAATAGAGCGATTTGAGGATGCATTTTTCAAAGCTTTTTTTTGACCGGTTTTGCTTCTAGATACATTGCTAAGTGATGAACCACTGTCTCTGGATCAAGCCCTGGCATGTCAGCATAGCTCCATGTGAAGTTTATTTGTCTTTCCTTTAGGAATGTTGCTAGGAGTTCTTGCTCTTTTGATAATAGCGATTCTGCATAGAATGTGATATGCAGGGTCTCCTCTGTTCCTAGGTTGACAGGATTGCATTTTTCAGCCAAGACTGCTGACTTTTCCTTATGGATAGCTCTTAGAGGAAGATTGAATCCTTCATCCTCAAGCTCCTCAGAGAGGTTTTCACCATTGGATACGTCCTTTATTTTTACTTTTGTCTTATCAGAGAGTGCCACAATGTGGTTTTCACTCAAGGAATTGGATATGATTCTTAGTTTCTCACTTTTGCAACTGAAGGATTCAATCGTTTCCTCGTAATAGGCATGTGTGTCCAAATTCATTATAAACCCTGCCTTGTGATTCCCATCTAGAACGTTATCCCTCAATCCCATGAATTATGAGAGTGCCTCATCGTTTTTGAATGTATCAAGAACTGGTGGTCCTTATTGGTCATAGTTGATCAGTTGGGGATACACTAAACGAATCTCATGATTTTGTGGTGCTAATCATACATAGGGTGGTATCCTCAAATAACCTAGGTAGATTGGTCATGGTATCCTCATCATCGCTACTAATATAGGCCTTAGTTATAAAGTTATGTATGTCTCTACCTATGGATATTGGTGAGCGTACTTCTGTTAGTAATGGCTGAGGAGAAATATTAACCGTTCTAACCGGAGGACTTCGGTTGCGTATGGTTATACTCGAAGGGGTACATCCAAGGCCAAGATTTGTTATGGGTTGCGCCTCTGGCTTGATAGGTATTATGAGGCCATTGTCATTTTGTCCCAGTCTTTGATTTCTGTCATAGCCCATTGCAAGCATCATTTGTAGGCCCTTGCTTGTCTCATCCATTGGTAATTCAAGTGTCGATCTTTCATCTCGATACAACATGTGAGATGGATCTGCTTCAATAACCTCTTGACCGAGGTCTCCCCAGCTTGTGAATTCAGGATAGTCTTTAGGATACGTTTGTGATGTGGAAGCTTGGTTTTCTTGTGGGCGTCCCTGTGATCTAGGAGATTGTGGTAACTCTCCTATCACAAAAGCATTGTTAGGGAGCTTGTAGCTTCCACAACTATCCTCCTGGATGATGAGCTTGATCTTGAAGATGGTGGGGATGGTGGGGATGGCGGGAATGGCAGGTGTCTCTGTCGCAAAAGTGGATGCAAGAGTGGCGGGGTCGATGTATGGTGTGGATGGGTCCTCATCGTTCTTTGGCACTTGGGGGATTTTGTAATATTTTGCTTCAAGATTTTTGCAATATGAGAAAGGTTCGGGATCTCCATGGATGGTAACCTCTTGTCCATTATGTGTAAATTTCACACATTGGTGGAAGGTTGATGCTACGGATTTCATCGCATGGATCCATGGGTGCCCCAGGAGGATATTATATAGCAAGTCAAGGTCCAAGACCTGACAAGTAGTTTCCATGAGAGTCGGCCCTACTTCAATAGGGAGTTTGATTGTGCCCTGAGACACTCTTTCTTGGTCATCGTATGCTCTTATCGTGATTCCCTTTCCTTTGTTGATGGAATCTTCTGATATTTTCAACTGCTTGATGAGGCTAAGAGAACAGATGTTCAAACCTGCACCTCCATCCACCAAGACCCTTTTGATTTTGCTCTTGTGTAAAATGGCTTCCAAGTGAAGTGCACGGTTGTGAGATGGTTGGGCAGGAAAATCTTGGTTAGAGAATGTAAGGATATTAGGTGTTATGATATTTCCAACCATAGCTTGGAATTGCTCTGCATCGAGATCTGTAGGAACAGTGGATGAGGCTAATGCTTCCTCAAGGATCTTTTTATGAGATGATGATATTTTAAAAAACTCCATGATGGAGATGTGTGTTGGTGTTCTCTTGAGTTGATCTAGGACATTATAGCCATTAGGAACAGATCTAGATGAAGGGACTCTATTTGGTTGGGATGATCCTGCGATGGTGACTTTGCCGCCTCTTGTGGTGACTCCACATTCTTCGGCATGGGCGCCCTTGATGGTGATGACCATGCAGTCTTCATTTAGGGAGACAATGACTGATTCATACACATGATTCACATTTCCCTTCCCTTTGTTACCATGATTTGGCATCAGATTTGTATATATCTTAAGATCCTGATTTCCCGTAGGTTGTTCCACGTTTATCATTTTCTTATCAATGAGATCTTGGATGATGTTTTTGAGTCTCATGCAACTGTTTGTAGTGTGGCCTTTGATTTTGTGGAATTCGAAAGTTGATTCTCATTATACCAAGGAGGTTTGACATTGGGTTCTTGGTAATTCTCGAATGTAGGAAGCTTGATAAGTTTTTTGTCGATCAACTTTTTCATTATGTCCTCAAGTGGTTCTCCCAAAATGGTGTATTTTCATTTGGGATAAGTTTTTCGTTGAGATGGTCCCCTTTGGTCATTGATATTATTGAAGGTTGGATTGTTGTTTGGTTGGTATGTTGTGTGATGTGTGTTTTGGTGTTGTGTTTGGATTTGCGGTGCAGGTGTATGTTGGTGTGGACCACTAATGACCACCTTGGCATCAACGACACCATCATTAGTAATGTTTTTATTCCTTGCCCATGTACGAGGTTTATCATTGTAATTGGATGGTGGGCTGTTGTTTTGTTGTTCGTGATATGATGTTGATTCTACAAGTTGGGTCACAAGGGCTCTTTCGATGCTAAGCGCCTTGGGAATCAGTTGATCATATGTGGTGATGCCCTGAACCTTAAGATGAAATGCCAAGCATCCTTCAAGGTTGGCTATGATAGTGCAAACTTTTTGTTCTTCTGGCATGGTCCACTTGCTCTGATTGGCCTTGGATCACCATCGTTGAAGGAATAAAGTGAAAGATTCACCCTTTCCTTGTTTTAGAGTGTATAGTTCTTTGAGACTAACATCCATTGTAATGTTGCATGCATAGTTTTTAATGACTGCGTCCCTAATTTCTTGGAATTTTCTAATGCCTGAAGGTAAGCGAGAGAACCATTCTATAGCGGGGCCTGCCAAGCTCCTAGGAAATAGCCGCATCACATAAGTATCGTCATATGTGACTTCCATGCAATGAACCTGGAATTCCCTGATGTGATCCTCAGGGTTTCCCATCCCTTGATATTTGTCAAATTTTGGGATTTCAAATCCCTTGGGGAATGGTTTCATTACTAAGCTCCAATCAAATGGATAGGGACTCAAGTTGCTTGGTGTTTTGGTTGTTCACCCTGATTGAAGGTCGAGCACTTGTTGCGAGAGCAACCTGAGTTGTGTCGTCACATCATTTTGCGGATCAGGGGGTGGGATGAAAGTGTTTTGGAGTGTTTCAATCGTGGGTTGGATGGGTGGGTTGATTGGTGTGTTGTTTGACATGTTGTTCAATGGTATATGTATGTTTTTCCGAGCAAGGTAGCCTTCTACCTGCTTTTGTATGAACAACTCTTGTTGTTGATCTTGTTGTTGTTGCGCTAAGATTTTTGCTTGTTGTTGTACTTGTTGTTGTTCTTGATATTGCTTTAGTGCTTGCTGATATGCTTGCAATTGCGCTGCTTGTCTTTGTGCATTGAGTTGTGCTTGATATTGGGCTTGTTGTGCTTGATATTGAGCTTGCGCTTGGGCTTATGCTTGGGCTGTTTGTTGTTCTAATAAAAGTTGTGCTTGAGCAGTCTTTTGTGCTTGCAATGCTTGCGTGGCTTGGGCAGCTTGAGCGGCTTGTTATTGTTGTTGTTGCAATAAAGCTTGGACTTGTTGTGCTTGTTGCGCTTGCAATGCGGCTTCTGCAGCTTGGGCAGCTTGGGAAGCTTGTGCGGCTTGAGCAGCTTGCTAAGCAGCTAGTTGTTTAGCTTTTTGTTTCTAAACTTGTTGGTATTCTCTTTGGAAAGCAACTTGCAATGCTGCATTGTATTGGCTTGATGTGGTGAAAGTTGGTGGTGGTGGAGGTGGTGGTGGATTTGGGATGGTGTTTGTGAAGGTGGTGTTGGTGTTTTGTGTGATGGATGGTGTTGTTGATGTGATTGGTCCTTGAGAGACCATGCTTTGTGATACTAAAGGGGTGTTTGATGATGTTGTCATTGCTTGTGTATTCGTCATCTGTTGTTGCGATATCAACGACAAATTTTGGGCATTTGGCATAATGCTTTGATTGATATTTGGGATGGTGGTTTGATTGATACTTGGTAGAGGGGGAAGCCCTAAACCAAGGAGTGATGTGGATGATAATGGTAATGGTGGAAGAGGTGGAAATGTAAGAGGTTTTAGTTGTTGTGAAGATGTCGTGGTGTCAAATATGCCCCCTGGTCTGAACATATCTCCCTCTTCTTGTGAATTTGTGAGAAGAGGTGTTTGAGGTGTTGCGTGAAAAAATGATGATGATGGATCATGATGGAAGGTGAGAGGAACATTTTTGTGTAATGGTTTTTGGGGTATGCTTTGTTCCAAGGTGGTTTTTGTATCCGAATTTTGATTATTAACAAGGGGGTGTGTTTGAATTGCATTGAGAAATACACTTCCCTTATTAACATTGGGTTGGGTTGGAGCAAATGATGTTGTGACTTGCGGAATGTTTTGCGTGATGTTTTGGGATGGGGGTGTGGATGAAATGGGAATGGTGGATGAGATTGGAGGAAATGATGTCTCCACTATGGTACTCACGTCAAAATCCGAAGGTAGTTTGGTCCCTTGTTTTGCTAGTTCAAGCATGTATAACAAAGGGTTGAGCCTCATCATGATGTTGATGATTCTATGGTTATCCGGATTTTGGAGCATTTTAGTCATTTCCTCGCGAGACATTCCAAAAGTAAGGTCCTCTCCTTGGTTTTCTTCTTGTGGATTTTGTGATGATGAGAGGGTCAAAGGATTACTTGATTCGGCAGGATTCATTTCTGCGTTTGTTTGGCTAAGATCGCTTGAAGCGGGTATTTCTTTGTTGGCTTCCATACTCTTCTTGTATTGAGATCTAGTTAGAACCATAAAAAAGGACCAATCTTCGAAACTATGGGAGATGAATCTCTTGATTCTTTGGATTGATCTCTATTTTATTTTTTAGGATTCCTTGAGGATCAAAGGGGATGATATGATGATGATGTTAGGGATGGATGATATGGATGTCTTGGCTTTTGATAAATCTTGAATGAGATATTAGGCTTTTAGGACTTGCGGATTTTGATTTTTTGATTTTGGATTTGAGATTTGAGATTTTGTCCTTGATTTTGATTTGGATTTTGAACAAAAAGACCCTAAGATGTTGGATGATGATCTAAGGGATAGCTTTGTTCAAAGGATGATGATTTGAATATGTGTGAGGAGAAGGATGCATCTACCCACACCTATTCAAACAAGATGATTGTTTCACTAAGCATATGAAGAAGGATTCATCTACATACACTAAGCTAGACAAGATGACTTTGATAACTTTGACTAAGCATATGCAAAAGGATGCATCTACACATGCCTAGCAAAAGGTGTTTTGATAATGTTTTCAAGGATTTAGTCTCAGTGATTTTGATGATTTTGATTTTGCCACAAAGCTTTATATTTAGGATGATTTCAAGATTTTCCAAAAGGTGGTTTGTGAGATGATGTTGTTTTGATGTTTTGGAGGATGGATGAAAAATATTTTGATATGTTTTGATCCTAATATGAACCTAAAAAGGTACACTTTGTTTGCCTAGACCTCGGTATTGAAGAGCATGCAAATGCTTCCTAAAGACCTTTGTAACCAATCAATGATTTTTGCTTTGGGATGGGTGAGTCTTCAACACATATGAAAGTTCATTTTGCTTAGCTTTGCTTAATGTCTTTATTTACCAAAAACACTTTCTTCAATTAGGTTTTCAAACTAAGATTTCCAATGTCTTAATTTATTCAAACCCCACAAGATATGTTATGTGGAAATTTAATGAACTTAAGGCAAGGGTTTCCTATTGTTTACTTAAGAAGACAAATTGAGATATAATCCAATGTTTAGAAACCTCTAAGGATGTGAATCCCAAGGGAAAGCAATAACATATGGATTGAGTCAATTGTATTTTTCTTCAAAGGGTTTGAAATTTGGATGATGTTAAGTGTTTTTTTAGATGTTTTCGATCAAGCAATGCATTTTGTAACCCAAGAATAAGTACAATCCCTATGGATGTGTAAGACAATATTTGTTGGATTCCCACTTGGACAAGTCTAGCTATGCTTATCTCTAGCGAATGGTTAGATGCTTGAACCCAGGCTCCCCTCCATGACACTCACTTATACAGCTAAGCATCAACACCCATGAAACTCCCATGGCATGTTTTCCATTTCTACAAGAAGACTGTAAAAGTGTGGGGTGGCTTCAGAACGATTGTTCTTGCACCAACAAATAGATTAAAGGATTTTGGAAAATTCTAGCACATGGGTTTTAATAAGGACTTTCCGTTTGTGGAGATTGACCCATATGGCAAGAGTCCCCTTTCGGATCCATCTTGTCGGAATCAACCGTGTGATATTGGTGTTTCGTCCAATATCCACATTTATATCTCAGCTGGAAATACTCTTGGCTTTAGAGTGTTACCGGTTGAGTCGTTCCCTTGGGTGAGTACTTTTTCCCCAAGGTAGGCCCTCTAGGATAAACAAAAGCGAATGAAGAACAATATTCATAACTCGATCAATCCTTGTTGGCCACAAGAAAAGAGAATATACGCAACAATGTCCCCACTCATACTCGCACAAGATTTTGTTCAATTTTAAACCCAAATCGAAGTGTGGAGGTGATTGCTTTATCTTAACCCAAAGTCATGAAAAAGGCCTTTTGATTCTCAAGATCGCTATAAAGCGCGAGAGAAGCGCATACGTCCTTTTTCAATGCCTTTAGTCTAAGTAAGCCCTCATGAAAAACAAAGCTACACTTGTTCTTTTTAAATCCCACAAAGCAATAATGAATTCATTTTAGAGCACCAAAAGACAAGTGATAAACATTTTGTTCATTTTGTTAATCCAATAAACAAAATCTAGTAAGTTGTGATCCTAAGATTCGTTTTAACCCTTGCAAGAAATGGAAAAGGTTCTTTTTAAGCCCAAACGAAAATTAGTGTCCTAAGAAGGAGAAGATAACAAATTCTTAAAGAAGTGTTAAACAAACACTAAAGTGTTTAAAAACACTTTGATTTGACGAACATCCTTCTCATGCTTCTCTTTCGTTTGATTTTGATTTCCAGCCTACAAAGAGGAAAAACCAGTCAGATTCTAGAAAAACATAGAAATTAAAAAGCAGAAAACAGAGGAAAAATCAATCATAAATCAAAAGCACGTGTAAAAAATCAATTTCCCCTTTTTACTGTCTCCCAGCGTCGCAACTCATGATGGCGTCGCAGTTTGGCTTCTGAGCGGTGCCCTCACAGCGCTGCTTACCAGTCAGTGGCACTCTGTGTCGGGAAAAAGAGCTCAACTGTGTCACAATTTTTGCCCAGCATCTCAGTTTGCGTCCAGCGTTGGAGTTTAATATTTTTTTTTGAAAGTATTTGTAGGTTGGCGATCCCAGCGGCGGAGTTTGAAATTCAAAAATCTTGGCGGGACGAGTCCAACGGTGCAGTTTGTGTTTCAAGCGGTGCCATATAGCGACGTTGACGAGCCTGTGGTGTCAAAACAGCGACGCTGACGAGCCCGCGGTGCCAAAACAACGACACTGAGCTCCCAGCATTGGAATTTCCTGTGTGTGAAGAAAAACGTAGAAATTTCAAGAAAATATTAGAAATAATGATATCCAACCCTCCCTCTAGCGCCAAATGTGCGAACCCCAACCTTGGTACCTGCAAAACAAGGAGAATAAACACCTCAAGTTAGATTTTGCAAGCCAAAACAAGGATTCCCCATGAAATCCATTTACAAATTCAAAATAGGAAAGAAAACAATGAAGAACACAATATAAATGATAAACTAGATTGAATCCTAATTTAAATATGCAAACTCATGATCCCATGGGGCAATTGGTGCCAATTTGATGTGAAAATTGTCCCTTTCCCAATTCCTAAGATGCAAGCTTTGAATGTTGAAGAGATTGATCCACTTTGTTGATGAAAGATGAAGACTCCAAGCCAAAAATCTGCAAAACCTAGTTATGACTCAATGGAATTCAAGAGATATTTGAGCATGGTAACCTTGCTTAGATTGTGGATGAATTTGAGTAGAGTAAGTTTACTGAAATTGTGGATGATCAAATAAGGATATGAGCTCTTTATTTACAGAATTTCAAGATGGATGAATGTCCAAATTTGAGCAATGTGGGACTATCATTCATCCAATGATATGATGCCACTTGTCAAGCTATGAATGGATGATGAATGTGTAAGATTTGGGGTTTGTGTCAATAAATGCATAATATTTGAATTTCAAATTTGTTGAAATGACATGCAAGAGGGAAAGGAAAATGAAATAAATGCCACTTGGCTCAAGGCAAAGGACATGTAAGATATTTTAAATGCCTTGTTGGATGTACATGTTGACTTGGAATTTTTGAATTCAAATTCAGAGAATATTCCAAAAGATGCCTTGTGAGGAAAATATAGATTTAATAAATGAATTAAATCTATTTTCATGTGCAACTTGCATTAGCTAGAGGATGGGATATGAGATGAGGTTAAATTAATCAAGGGTTAATTAATTTAACAGGAGATTAGATGATGTGACTTATTTGACTTAGATTTATGGATTTATTTAAATCAAATAAGAGAGGAATATGATAAGAGGCTAATTAAATAAGGATTTTGATTTATTTAATTAAAAGGGATGGTGTTAGATTAAATCAAATAAGGTTTGAATTTATTTAATTTAATGGATAGACTTTAGAGATTTAATCAAATAAATTGATTATTTAATTAAATAGTGATAATTAGATCAGATGGATTGATTTAATTAACAAAAGAGACTGACTTGATTAGATAAAATGATTCATTTAATTAAGAGATGAATATTGATGAATTTAATCAGATAGGGGAATTTGATTAAATGGTTAGACTGAGGGATGATTTAGGAAGAAACGATGTTAGTAAGTCAGGATCAGATGCACGATGCCAATCGATATATTTTAAGTGTCTACATGACCAAAAAGAGCCTCTAGTTCGAGAAACATTTGAAAATAATGAGAAAATAATATAACTAATGGGAATCCATGAGATTATACCATTAGGAGACCATAAAGAAATATTTTACATTCAATGGAAAATCTTAAATTTAAAAGTTTATGGAGATTTCCAACTTGTTATCAAGTAGGTAAATGATGGATATTAGACAAAAGATGAAATGCTACTCCCATATAAAAGAATGGTCAAAAAGTTCAAGGAGTATTCTACCAAATCCATTTTAAGCAAGTCTCTTTTCTCAACAAAAAAGGAAAAAATCCCATGGCTACCATTAGATCATTATTGGATATGCCTCATAATAGTCAGAAATGTGAATTCTTGGTAGAATAATTATTGATCCTAACATATGATGTTCCAGATACATAATTAGTATTCAAAAATTTTGGTCCCAAATCTCCTTGGTATCATGAAATTTAAACATACCTCCATGATAATACCCTCACACCCAACCTATCCATCATCCAAAAAAAATTCATCCATTGTTCATCTCGCTTTACCATCCTTGGTGATACCATTTACTGGAGGAGCTTTGATGGAACCCTCCTAAGGTGATTAGACACAAAAGAAGCCCAAATTGATTTATGTGAAGTGTACTAAGGTATTTGTGGTGCACATTAAAGTGTACTCACCCTTGCTAAAAAAATACTAAGAATGGGTTACTATTGGCTAACTATGGAACAAAATATACATCAGTTTGTCAAGAAATTCCTACCATGTCAACAACACAACGATTTGATACATGCACCATCCCAAGAATCACACCATGTTGGAAAATACACCCACCTTCCTCTAATTTCCATAAATTCATAATATTTTCCACTAAGTATTTCATAAAGTGGGTCAAATCCATCCCTCTCACCTACATCACCAATAAAAAATTTCTAAGTTCATCCTCCATGACATAATATGTTGCTTTGGAATTCCACTCACAATTATCATTGATAATGAAAAACCATTAAAAAAAAAAACGTCTATGACCTGTGCCAAAAATTCCATAACTAGCATTGCAATTCCTTCCAACTCTATTATCCCCAAAGTAATGCCCAAGAAAAGGATTCTAACAAAACTATCCTAAAAATACTCAATAAGATAGCCAATGAAGTTAGTCGTTATTTGGCACCTACAACTCCATCCCACCTTATGGGCCTACTACACTAGCATTCACACACCCATTACTGCAGCTCGATATTCACTTATCTTTGGTTCAGTGGTCATTTTTCTAATTGATCTCGAGCTAACTCTTTAAGAATATCATTACGACATCTTATGGTTGAAGAGGAGTATAAGGTTGCATACCTATAGGAGCTAGAACTATAGATGAGAGGTGCTTCAATTCCTTGAATCACCTCCAAGCATATCGAAATCACTTTCATCATAGTTACAACAAGAATATCAAAACCTATCAGTTTGAGATTGGTGATTTGGTACTCAAGGAAAATCATAGGAATCTCCAAGATAGAGACAAGAAAGGAAAATTTGAACCTAATTGCATAGGACCTTTCATTGTTACAAACAAATATGATTTAGGATCCTATCACTTGCTACAATGGAAGTTCAATCACTAGAGGAGCCCATGATCATTTACCTTAAAAATTTAAATGCTTGAGACTCAAAATATTCTAAAAAGACAAGAAAAATATTAAAAAAATCTAAAAACTCAAAAAAAATTAATAAAGAGAAATAGTACATCCAATAGTGAAAATCATCTAGGTGGTGCCTTAGATAAGTACCTTGGTGAAAACTTGCTCATAGGTGTCATGTCCATTAACCTCATCCCACCATATAACATGATATTATCTACTTCACACTTCATGATCACCCCCATCACCCCCATCACCCCCATCCCATCATATATAAATTTAGTATACATGTTAATTGAAGAATTCCCAAGCCCCACCATATACCACATTTCCTCCTTTCATGGCTTCAATTGGTACCACCTAAAGTCATATATCATTTCACTTTCCTCTACAACTTGTGTTGGGAACAAAAAATACTAAGAGGGGGGGTGAATTATTATACTTCAATTTCCATTTCAATCCTTAATTGTTGAAGCTAAGTTATATTATTAAAGCATTCATCTACTTAATCAAAATAGGAGAGAGAAGCATCCACACAAGAACATAGTTGACACTAGATATATGTGGAAAACCTCATAGGGGAAAACCACGGTGAGAAGAGCTACTTGGATCTACTATCCAAATCTACCCACAGAAATAAGAAATAATTATAACTTTGATTTAGGTTTACGACCCAATGAAGCTACAACTCCTTGATTATAGTCTCAAGGTTACACCTAAGGAAGCTACAACTTCCTAATTAAAATAACTGGAATATGGTTGACTTTATGGCTTTAATCCATTGATAGTCATCAATTCTACACATTAGGTCTGTTGCAGACCTTACTAAAATATTCCCATACACTTACACATCCTTGCACATCTACTTTCTTCTCTTCTCATCTTTGATCTTCTATATATATATCATCCACATAATTTTCAAATACAAATTAAATCGGCCATAAACAAGAAAATATGTAACTTGTAGCATGTCAGCCTTCATATCCATTTGTGGTACTCAAGAGTGATAAGAAAATATTTGTGTTTCTTCCAAATGAGTCAACATGACTCATACAACATCTTCAATCACTCCTTAAAATTTCCTCAATCTTGAATTAGTAGTGCACACCATCAACATACCTTAGTCGGCCTCAACAAAAAGCATAACTTCACAAAATGACTTGAAACACCTGTGCGGTACTGGAAACAAGAGAGATCTCCATGAACTTCATAACTTAGACATTATGAGACATTTGGAGTGTCCACAAAAACTCATACAATTGAACTTCACAACCTTCTACTGGTGCAAGTATTCAAACACTTGTTCTGATGAATATTAAGCATCTAGAACTAACTGTATCACTCTTACACTTTGAAAACTGAACTTGCAGAGCACCAAATCACTTGAAACTTCAATATAATATTCTTTAGACACCACTGAGTATGTCAAAAAAACCACTTGACCAGAACTTCTCATGTGGTGGAACGCAAAGCATTCCAACAAGTCTTCTGAACCACTTTGCACTGCCCTAACATAGTCTGGTACTTTGTCACTTCTAGCTTTCTCTATAGAAGGATTATTGGCATAAAACTCTGGATATAACACCTTCTCTCAATGAAATTAACTTTTGAACCACAAGAATAGATCTTTTTCTATGGAAGGATATAGACCAAAATACTATGTCTCCACCTTAGAGAATATTCTATGAAAGCCTTAGACTAAACTTCTATAGTTTTTCATTGAGTGTGGTACGCCAAACTGAAAATTATCATTGTAGGCATCTTGAAAACACATCAAGACATGTGTATCCACATCCACATCATACTTAGACATCAAACTGACTCTTTGTCTTCTAGATCATTGCAATGCTAACCTCCACCATTAGATATCTTTGCAAACTGACAATCTCCAAAGAATATACAACCTTAAGCACACTTTTGACATCAATGACAATCAAGCTTATCAAGTTGCAATAATCTCCCCCTTTTTCATTGATGGAAAAAACCAACTGATGTGCACAAACTCTCCTCGTTTGATGAAAATTCTCACCCCCTTTGACATCAAGGGAAAAGGGTAACTAAGCTTTCTCTCTACATACAAAACTTACAGTCTCCCCCTTATTCTATACAAATTTTACTCCCTCTAGGATGATGTTCAGTTACTTCACCAAAATTATCCTTATACCTATAGATTGTTCTACTCCACGCATATACACAACATTAAAAAGAAAAAGATATCTTACATAAAAAATCAAACTCAACTCAACTGGATCGAAGAATGCTCTTATAAATTGTTTTGAGCTAGATCAAGCTATTGTCCCATTGTTTCTTTGTTGTAGTTAGGATCTGGACTTGACATATCAACTACACATATGTGTATTTTGCGTCCTCCAATGAAAATGGTGCATGGTACTTTTGAGTTATACCATTTGTTTATGCTAGAAGTCTAGTGAGTGAGGCCAACTTTAGGATCACTATCTCTCTTAACTGCTTCCTGACCCTTAAACTGCTCCCTTTGATCTTAAATTTTTTGCACCTTGTAAGGAAAGCTAGATGCAGAAGCAACTCTCCTAACGTCAAAACCTCAGGGAAGAATGCGGATATACCTTTTATAATTTACAATTACAATCCAAATAAGATGCACTTGAAAGAGATAATAGAAACAGAGAAATAGACAAACACAAAAGAACACCAGATATACGTGGGAAAACCCTTACGGGAGAAAAACCCACCACACCAAGAGAAGTCACTTTGTATTATAGTAATAAAGATTACAAACAGAGTTCTGACTTATCTTTCTAATGTCAGTTTACAGTAGCATTCACCATGAACAACCTTGTTACAAAACATTCACGTTACAGTCTTCACATAATAGAATTCATCAACTAAACATACAATCACACAACAATCCATCAATCCATCAAACCAGTTACAATTTGCGACCACTGAGTATATCCATGTCACCCCTGTCTGTCGAGCTTCCTCACAGAACTGCCACAACAAACTATCTTCCAACGGTTCCCATTCAGCTTCTTTGATTGGTCAACTACAAGCCACATAGGATAGTCTTCACTTGGTCAAAAGGCTTCAACCTGTGTTGGCATGTCAGTGAGACACTAACCGTGTCTCCCCGATGCCACACAGCCAGCATTCGATATCACCAAGAGTTCATCCTATCGGCAAGAAGTCATACCGAGTCTAGAAGACTATTGCTAAGACTTCCTCGTGTAGCCAAGACCTCATACTGAAGTACTTCACATGTATCGCTATCACCAAGACTCATCGCTATTGGTGAGACGTCATATCGAAGCTCCATAAGTCACATAGACATGAGTGATCTCATCGGCAAGACAATCATCTTTCGCTGAGAGGTTATACCGAGCATCCAAGACTCTCCTCGAAGACTTCATAAGGAAACACTGTTGGCAAGACATCGTTTGTCGCTAAGACTTCACATCGAGACTTCTTTTGTTATCCCGATGAATCCAATGTAAAACCATTCGGCAAGACATCACACATCGGTAAGACTTCTTACCGCGCCATCGCATGTTACTCCGAGTGTATACTGTCGGTGAGACAAACCAACGTCGCTAGGAGTTCATAGCGAAACCTCCATGTTAACCAGAAGACACCAAGTGAATACTATCGATGATACATTCCTATCGGTAAGACCTCATACCAAAACATCATAAGTTACTCTGATGATCACATGTGTAACACCCTATCAGAAAGACTTTAGCTATTGCTGGGACTTCACACTGAAGTAAGCCTTTCGGCCAAAGGTCTCCCCGATATACGAGATCTTCATTCAGCATAGGGTTACAATGACTGTCACAAGTCACAGCGATAAGCTCCTTCGACATGACTTAAACATTGTCTCGGTGACCTATACAAACAACAAGATCCAAAGTTGCTAGTCGGCCAGACCCAAAACATGTCACACCGACTTGCCTCTCTTAGAGGTTTCAGCCTGTGAGATTGAGGCATATATTTCCAACACACCTAGGAGTGTAAATTCTCCACTTGTTCCCTTATGTCACCATCACCATCTTCCACAAGATCATAAGTTGTAGCCACATTTTTTATTTGCATTTGAACAATAGAATTGATTTGATAATTTATGCTCTTTTTTGTATCAAGACACCTCAAACAAAAGACATACAATACTTTTGCTTCCTCCAAGCTCTTTTGAGTATCCTTGATGCATGATTATAGCTTGGAAAATTCACTAACGCACTTTTCAGAGGCTTATTTCAATCTCTTTTTATTGATATATTGTTCTTCCTGCTTCTTGAAATGGGATGAATGAGTTTCAAAGAACTCCATTAGCTACTTCATCTATTATGTAGGGGGAAGGGATGCATCCCTTTTTTCTTCAATCAATTTCTCTTCTAATACCTTCATTGCCTCTTCCAATGCTTCTGCAATCTCCACTTGTTGTAGCAACTCTTGCCTTGTTGTGGGGTGGAGTACATATCCAAGCTTCATCTTATGAAGGGGATACATACCAAATAAATTAACTTTCCCATCAAATGTAGGAACTTGCAACAACTACAGAGACACTACTGGTTGAATCTACATCTCTTGTTCCAAAAAATCCTTGATTGAGTCAACCAAAGAGGAATACATTTTCTCTAAGCTTTCTTCTTTACCACCCTTCTCCTTCTCCTTCTCCTTTTCCTTCACCTTTTCCTGACTAGAGACATCTTGCTCCTTTTGCTGACCAAAGACATCTTGTTCCTTTGTACACTCTAGAGAGGGCACATTACTAGTATCTTGTTCTTCCAAAGGCTCCTACGAATCCATTCCAGCATTAGTCTGTACCTCTTCAAGGATTTTCTTTGTGACTTATTCTATCTCCTTCTGAATCTTCTCTCTATCATCATCATCCATTCCAATGAGAATGTCTACTCTATGCTTTGTGCAGAGCTCTTGAGCTTTCTTCTAAGCTATATTATCCTTTTCTTCTTGGGATATAGAGGACCTAGCCTTGTTGATAGCCTACTATTTCAGCTCTTCATCTTCTTTGATTTCATACTCTTTTCTTTGTCTCAAAGCTTGAGCTAGGATTTTTGGAGCCTTTTCAAGAATGTCACTCAAAGGCTTGTTATAATTAAGCATATATATGATAATGGCCTTTGCTATGGTATTTTGATATTCTAGAGGGAATTTTGAATGGAACTATATGGTTTTATCCAATAGACCATGATGAACAATTCCATTTAATATGGCTTCAATCTTCAGGGGTTCATGTGGAATTATTATCGGAGGAGGTTGATTTGTCTTTTTATTCTCTTTATTCTTTGTTTGGAGATACCTTCTTCTCCAACTTCTTCCTCTTTAGATTCTTCTGCATCTATCTTCATCCTATTTATCATTTTTCTTAAGCCTAGTGGCCTTCTTTTATGGTGGAGTCTTTGATACAACTCCTCTTTGTACCAGTTGTTTGCGTAGATCCAGAGGGTTGTAGAGAAGATGTAGCAATAGAAGTGGATCTACCATACCTTCTTGGCCCTTTGTTGGCTTTTGAAGGAATACATTTAGCTTTAGAATCCTCTATGGGGGCATCAGATGTAGACTTTGGAGGAATACCCCATTTCTTGTGAAGCTCTTCTCTATATTTTGACACATGCTTCTCTGCATTCTTCTTATGCATCTTATCCATTATCTCTCTATATGTGCCAAATCTATCAATAAATGAATCTTTTGGATTCTTCAATAGGATATCCATATATACCTTGACTTCTTTAGAAGCAACTTCATAAGGTAACTTAGGAATCCATGAGGTTCTAGGCTCCACTGCTTCAATGTAATAATGATCCATTTCCACTAGAAATGTTATCTCATCCTTATATCTCCAAACCAAATCAGATATAATTATCTCTCTATCTACATCTTTGTTTGTAGATTCTTAAAGAATCCTTAGTACAAAGTATTGTATCCTTGCTTATCCTGAAAACCTCTTATGGGATTTCCGATTTGAGTAACTACCAAAAATAACTTAACTTATCCCATATTTTTCCTTTAAATCTAGGTAATTCATTCAAGAAAAATAATCAATGAAACAAACCTAAAATTATAACCAATTTATTTTGTTCACTTTAAATTTTCCATCAGCTACTCCCTCAATAGTTCACACAAATCAAAGTTGGCACCTTCCTTCACCATTTGATACACAATGTAGATTGCAGTAGTGGTGGAAGATCCTTCTTTATTGGTGTAGTAGATTTTGTAGGAAATCCCCATTGTGGCATAGTGGGCTCTAGGATCATTGATATCTTTCACTGTTAGGGTTCTTTTGTCGAATTTAGCTCTAGTAAGCTTAATAACCCTCTCATTCTTAATTGACTTTAGCACTAGGACTAGTCAAGTGGCACAAAGACTAGTAACTATCCTAATTTCCTTTGTTGTTATCCTATAGGGATTATCCAAATATATAAATTCATCATGAATGTGGCTTAGGAATTTCCTTACCCATTCTTAGCAGTCGCAGAAGTCTGGAAAATCTTTCCAAACATCAAACCCTTTTTTTTCCAAATTTCTTGTATACACCATGATCATCCAAGAGATCATGTTGGAGCTCTTCACATGATGTGTGATCAATCTCATTGAGCACAACATGAACATAAATTATTACATCTTTATTATACATCAAATCCACAGGAACCTTTAAAAATGTGTCATCCTTATCGACCTCCATCACCTTGAAAGGAAACTTCTTATACTTTGTCCTGGGTTTCTCTGCAACATCTACCAACTGTGGGGTCACCATTGATATTCCTTTTGAAATACTTAAACATCGTCACTAGGGTTTAGAAAAACAACACAAGATAGCTTGAAAACCTTTTCACTATTCTCTGCTTCCAAACACAAATGCTTTTGATTGCAAATGACAACAAATTGTGCAAATAAAACATAAAAAGCCTTTCATTTTCCCTGACTTTTTTCCATTAATGCATTCATACTTGTTAAGTAAACTTTTTTCCAAAATACTCTATGACATCACATGGATACAAATATACTTATAAAACCTTTGCATATCATTCTTTTACTCTATAACCTTGATCAACAGGTTTAACCTTGATCAACAGGTTTAACCTTGCTCAGTGGACATGCACCTCAGAGGAATTGACCCAAATCAACTTTCATGCTGAAATATTCAAAATTTTATCCTTTCGAGGGGGCTAAAATATTTGCAAATAATAGCTCCCCCTAAGATAATTCTCTATCTCATTTTTTCATAGGATCTTGTGCAAAATGCACAACCAGTATCATCCTTCTTCACATTCTCTTGACCTTGCTTCTCTTTCCAAAAAATTTCATTTTTCTTCTATTGCTTAATTAGGGTTTCTTCCTCCCTCTTGTTTTGAATAGGTGGTTTCACAAAACCACTCCTACAATTTTTTTCTTTATGCCCAAACTTATTATATTTGTATCAAAAAGTGTTATATTCCATAAAAAAATTATTTCTCCTAACTTTAGTTTTGCACTCTACAACCTTATGACCATAATGATTACATCTATAACAATATCCATGAAAAGAGTGCGACATCATAGCATCATATCTTGGTGGCACAAATGATTTTCTACCCATGTAGTCATTTCTTCTTTCCCTAGATCTATAATTAACATCCTTATGCCCAAATTTATTACAAGAATAACAATAACCATGAAAGGATTGAGTGAACCTAGTAGGGGCATGTTGACTAGTACATGGAGGACCTTTGAATCTCCTTTGTTTGTGGACTAGAATAAATCCACCTTCTTCCTTCTTGCTATCATTTGTCTTCTTGTCTCGATCTCATTTTTCACTTTTGGGGGCTATCTTCTTAGGTTCTTCAGTGCAGGTTTTCTCCTCCATTTCATACTTACCTTTTGCTTTAAAAGTCTCATATAGGTCTGCAGATGCACTAGTTGAACTTTTACCTTTCTCAAAACAAAGACCAAATTTTTCTTTTGATGATTTTTAAGCGATAATTATCTCATCAAGAATGCCAAAATCTCCCTTTAGCTTTAGACCCTTGTCAATTTGTTCCTTTTCTTTATCCAATTCTTTCCTCAGGGAGACAATCTCTTCTTCAATCTTGGAGCATTCAATAGATTTGTCATTGAGCTTGGAATTCAAGAAATTTGCAACTCTTTTACCTTCTTTAACTTAAAATTTCAACTTGACAATTGTTTTTTCTAATTTTTCAAGCTTGAATTAGAGTTAGATTCATTTTTTTCTATTTCTTCATCTAGATCATTAAGAGTAGAAATGAGTTCTCCTTCATAATCTACTAAAAATATTCTTTATTAAAATCAAATCTATCATCCTCATTATGCAGTATGTCCTCTTCTTCCTAAGATCACTTCTTCTTGGGCATTACTTCATTCCCCATGTGTTCCAAAGACAAAATATATCTTAGTTGTTAGGCTATATCAAGGAACCTCAACTTTGATACCAATTGTTGGGAACACAAAACTGAGATGGGGGGATGAATCTGTATACTAGAATTTAAATTTCAATCCTTAACTATTGAAGCTCAGTTATACCATTAAAGAATTCATCTACTCTTAATCAAAATATGAAAGGAGATAAGCATACACACAAGAACATAGTTGACACTAGATATATGTGGAAAACCTCACAGGGGAAAAACCGTGGTGAGAAGAACTACTTGGATCTACTGTCCAAATCCAGCCTCACAAATAAGAAACAATGACAACATTGATTTAGATCTACAACCCAAGGAAGCTACAACTCCATAATTATAGTTTTAGGGTTACAACTAAGGAAGCTACAACTTCCTAATTAAATTAATTGGAATATGACTAACTTTATGGATTCAATCTATGGATAGTCATTAATTCTCCATATTAGGTCTATTATAGACCTTACTACAATCTTCCTATACACTTACACATCCATGCACACCTACTTGATTCTCTTATCATCTTTGATCTTCTATATATATCATTTGCTTGCTTTGCAAATACAAATTAAGTCGGTCATAAACAATAAAATATGTAACTTGTAGCATGTCAACCTTCATATCCATTTGTGGTACACAAGAGTTATAAAAAATTATTTGTGTTTCTTCCAAATGAGTTGGCATGAATCATGCAACATCTTTAATATCACTCCTTAAACTTTCCTCAATCTTGAATTAGTGGCACACACCATCAACATACCTTAGTCGGCCTGAGCAACAAGCATAACTTGACAAAATGACTTGAAACACCTGTGGGGTACTAGAAACAAGAAATATCTTCATGCACTTCATACCTTAGACACTATGAGACATGTGGAGTGTCCACACAAATTCATACAACTAAACTTCACAACCTTCTGTTGGCATAAGTATTCAAACACTTGTTCTAATGAAGATTAAGGATCCATAACCAACCGTATCACTCTGACACTTTGAAAATTGAACTTGTGGAGCACCAAATCACTTGAAACTTCAATATAACATTATTTAGACACAACTGAGTATATCCACAAAAATTATTGACCAAAACTTCACATGTGGTGGAATGTAGATTGTTCCAATAAGTCTTCTAAACCACTTTGCACTACCCTAACACAATCTGGTACTCTGTCACTTCTACCTTTCTCTATGGAAGTATTATTGACATGAAACTTTGGATAGAAAACCTTCACATCTCAATGAACTTAACTTATAAACCACAAGACTAGATCTTGCTCTGCGAAAGGATGCAGACCAAAATATTATGTTAGAGTATATACTGTGAAAGCCTTAGACTAAACTTCTACAATTTGTCATTGAGTGTGGTACACCAAACTGAAAAAATATCATTGTAAACATCTTGGAAACACATAAATACATGTGTATCACATCTGCATCATACTTAAACACCAAACCGACTCTTAATCTTGTAGATCACTGCAATGCTGACTTGCGCCATTAGATATCTTCACACAACATTAAGCAAACTTTTGACATCAATGAAAATCAATCTTACCAAGCTGCAACAACCTACTTTCCTCCACAACCTTCCATACCCAAAACCCATGGATATCTCTTACATAGATCTATCACTCAAACAACTACTCTTAGACATTAGATAATCAATGTTTACCTCTCAACAAAAATTCACCCAGTGCATACATCATTGATAATAATTAAAAAAATTAATGGTTTGGAAATCTCCTCCAACCTCAAGCCCTTCATGGGAAATACCTTCATTAACTTCCCCATTGTGGTTCCCCCTACCTCATCCCTATTAGATCATGTGTCCTAATTTGATAGTATTTCCCCACCAACCATACAATCCACCCATCCACCACTATTCCAAATCCATTTTTAGGCACTAGGGGAAATACCTAAGCCTCATCTAAGGATTAGACCCTTATACATACCTACCACAATTTGAATGGGACTTCACATTGATTTCATACAAATTACCTAGGAAATTTAGCTTATCTCACTAACCTAAGCTTATCCCACTAAACTAAACTTCACCCCATTACATTGAGCTTACTATATTTCACAAAAAAAACCTCACATTAGACATCACATCCTATCAAAAATCATACATAGGTTCAAGTTTTGGACAACAAAAAATCACCATACCTCTTTTCCATCATCCTTATCTACATAGTCATCCATGCCCTTATGGATGCATCCTTCCCATGTTAGGCATAATAAAAAACATCATCCATTCTAATTTGGTAGGAGATATGATAGCTAAATGACGTGTACGTCAGTTGGTATTTTTTATTTATCTTTTTACCCATGACTATAACTAAGTTTAAGGACACCTAGATCTTGCTATATCTTGGTGTGTTTTAATTGGTGCATAATGGGGCATAGTCTTTATTTTTGTGTGTTGTGTTTGTTGTTTGTTGTTTACATGACCCACTAAGGATGATTTCTACCTTGTGTGTGTTGAAATATCTTTATATATACATAAATTATTCTTTGTACAGACTCACAAAGCCCATGCCAATGAATTTTATGCATAAGAACCATCTCATATCTTAAATATAATTTCTCACATGACTCCCCAATATTATATCATGTCTTACATGTACTATAAAACTTTTGTTTGAGAGTCAAGTCTATACAAAGGATATTTATCACCTTTTTTCCTATACACTTATACATAATCTCCTTTGCTATATCAAAATTAAGGATTGCTCTCCACATGTCAGCATAACCTCACCCACCCATCCACCTACTGACTACTACCCATCATCTTATCCATATCTCTATACACAAATTGAATAGACAACCTACCCATTCTCCCCACCCACACCATTATAAAATCCTATCCTAAGGTTTCAATTTATTCCCTCCCAACTATTCCCATTCTCTCCTATCTCCATCCCCTGATCCTACCATTAATATCCCCCATCCTACCCCAATCCCTTTCTTTTCACAATTGTATCATGACCAAAATAAAATAATAAAATGTATCATTCATTGCATCCATTCACAACATCCATAATCACTCTACGTCCACCTAAAATTCATTATAATCATCATAAACCATAAGTACATCCATACATATATAATCCGTATACACATACAACCATAAAACATCCATAATATCTTTGAAGTGGTGTTAGTGGAAAATGGAAATGAAGCATGAATTATCAAATAAGGGTTATAATTCACAATACCCAAATCAAGAAATGATCAAATCCCACTTACAAATGAATTGGATTCAAACATGGTTAGAAATTAGCATGTACAATGAAATCATAATCAAAACATGAAAATGAACCATGTGCAAACCTAGCATTCCATTTTAATGATTGATGGTGTGTTGGATTGATCAATCAAGAAGCTCCCATTATTGCAAAAGCATGAGATGATGACCTAGATGATGATAATTTCTCAAATGCTCAATGATATGAATGTGCTCAAGAATTCAAAGTTTCTAGGTAGGTGATAATGAAGGAATGAAGGATGTTTTATAGATTTTCAAAGTTATGATCAACGGTTGAGATTAGATCTTAAGATCAATGAATGTGAGTGGATCAAGGAAGATGAAGGATCAAGATCAATTTGAACTCAAAATACCTCCACAATTTAAGGAAACTGGTTTAAGATATTTTAAAATGAAGGGCGAAGATTAGATCAAGAAATGAAGGGTTGAGGATGAATGAGAAGATTTAGATATTTTAGGATATTTTGAAAAAGAATATTCCATGGGAATATGCCTTTGAGAGGGAAATTGGGATAAATAAATAATTCAAGATTATTTAATTATGGAGGATTAGGATATTCTTTATTAAAAAAGAATATTCCATGCAAGTGGGAGGGAAATTAGATAATTAAATAATTCAATATTATATAATCATGGAACATTAGAAGAAAATTAGATTTATGGCCAATTAAATAATTAAAGTTATTGAATTAGAGGGAATAAGAGGAAAATTTAATGAAATCTGATGAATTAATTAAATAATTCAAAATTACTTAATTAGTAGAGGAAATTAGGATAAAATGATAGAAAATGGTGCTAAAAGGGGAATTAGTGATGCAAGTGATAAAAATGATGCATTATGCAAGATCATGGATGAATATGATAAAAATGAAAGATTAATGATGTGTGATATGAGTTAGGCATTTTTGCATGTCTACATTTTTCCCCTCTTTGACACAATGTACTTGCTATGTTGTTTCAAAGATAATCACTACTTAGATAATTTTTATTTATTTTTGTATGCCCCATTGTGCCCCAATGGATGATGGAAGGATGATAGGATGCTAGGTTGCCCTCTCGAGAGTTTGGCCAAAAAAAAAAAAATTTCAGGTTGGGCTCACAACAAGAGTTCAAGACGGGTTTGGATGAGAAGAGGACAAAAAACTAGGCCCTAGGAGCCCCAAAAAATATTCATAATAGACGGGGAGGCTTAAAAATGATCCAATAGGGCGACGACGGGTGAAACCGTATGTTTTGGGGGTAATATATAAGAAATTAGGCTCAAATAATCCTCATTTGCACCTTCAACCTTTAGATATTTCCACCTCTCAAAGCTCCCATCTTTCAAAGTCCTCAGACATGCATTTGTGATGGTCTTCATACCTCAAGCACCACATTGCGTAGATCTAGTATGACAGTTCTAAAGACCAAAAAGAGTGGGTCAAGCAATACATATAGCTTTAATTCCTACTTGCACGTAGTTTTAGGTTTTCAATTTCATAGATAAAGGTAGAACAATAAATGTGTCGATCTGTGGATTAGTGCGTTTGACCACGACTTTGTTGCATTTGGCATTCACAAATGTTCATGTTTGCGAAAGGTGGTGCATGTGCAAAAAACTAGCACATATGCTCTAAGCTGACACGTGTATAGTGACACGTTTGAAAAATTCTCGCACTTGTAATTTCATGTTTTTATTTAGGGGATTAGTGTGTTTGCAAAGAAGCACACATTTGACTATTTTTTAGTGACACATTTGCAAGAAAGCTCATGTTTTATTTTTCATCAAAATAGCTAGGATTTTTACTTTATTTTTGCAAATTTGACATCATGGGCGCTATGCTTGCAGTCAATGTTTCATCCCATCTACTCAAGAGAGCAAAGATTGAGACTTTTAGATAGATTAGCTCACATTAGAGACTTTGAGATCTAGTTCCTCGCTACTGTTGGGTTATATCACATTGCTTATATGCATGACATCCAAGCACGTTGGGCTATAATGACTAATTTAGTGGAGAGATAGAGGTATGATACTGCTGCTTTTAACCTATCCAATGGAGAGTGCACAGTCACCTTAGAGGATGTATGGTGCATCCTTAGGGTTTTGATTCATGGTGCCTAGGTAGAGTATGATGTGGACCAAGGAGTAGGGGCCATGGAAAGATTACTAGAGGAGGATCAATTTGTGGTGATAGACAAGTAGATTGAACTACATCCTTATGTCTGTGGATTTCATAGTATTACCATTATATTAGCTAGACTGAGAATGGGGCCTTTGATGCTCAATATATATTCTCAGCAATTTCTCATTGGATAAAGGGTGACTATTGAGGGCATGATGTTAGAGAGTATCACCTATGCATGAGGACCTGATGCAAGAGCATCCCAGGTTGCAAGCAATCTTGCATCAACCAAAAATATTTGCATTCATGTTTTCTTGCCTTTTGGTAGTTA